>OU611875.1:17355000-17372024 GCA_914767815.1 Eupsilia transversa | reverse complement strand
TTCAGCTTTATTGAGTTGTTATAAATAGTATAAGTTTTCATTTTAGCTTATTGTGTGTAACTAGATCTCTAAATTGAGATTGAATAAATTTGACGCAATTCTATCAACAAACTAGAGGGCGACTCATACCTCTCCAGCCAAGAGGCACTGACACGATTATCCTGACTGGTGCAGATTGCGCCACTACTGACACATAACTTGACCTCTTGGGTACTAAGAGCGAACTTATACAAGTTGACTAGTTTGATTTAAAAAATCTGTCACACTTTACATTTTTACATTGGTTTGTTTTGTTTTTTTTGTTTAAAGTATTTACTTGTTCGGTCAACTTGCTGCTGGATATATTGTGAGGTCCTTTACAACCACATAATTGTCTTGGCAGACGACTTGGCGTTCAAGGACCATATATTATCCTGAACCGGCACAACATTTTGAAGTAATTTTTGGGAATACTAAGCGTACATTTTTCGAGGTCTTAGCAAAATGTTCGGATTCCGTACACCTGCAAAAACGACAAAAGTCGCAGACGAGGACCTCCTCATAAATACGACGATGACCATAGAGCAGGAAATCCAGGAGACGGGAATGGGACAAAAGAGCAATGACACTAGCCCAAATTCGGGAATATGCGCCAGCCAGGCCCCGAGCGTGAGTAGAAGCATTGGAGAGTGGGTGTCCGGCAAACCGGATACACGACCCAGGACGTCGACTACACCAAAGAAGGCAGCGCCAACAGAACCCCCTCCACAAAAACCAAAAACGGTGTCCTCACAGGCGCCAACCTCTTCGAGGGCACCCGCTGGAAAAGTATTGATGGAGACTGTAGTGAGCCCGCCTAAGCCCCAGGAAAAGCTAAAGTATACAGACCGGCTCGCGGAAGCAAAAGCCTGCGTAACAAAGGCCAAGTTGAACCTCGGAAATTCACGAAACATAAAAACAGAGATAAAAGCGGGAGTCATACAGGCTGTTGACAGGTTGTACCAATTGGTTAAGGAAGGAGAAAGTGTGAAATCCAAGAGACAAACTATGGAGCCAGAGAAAGAAAAAGAACCTGAAAAAGAAGAGAGGGTTAAAGAAAGGGAATTAGCCAGGAAGATAGACGAACATATGAAGCTCATCCAAGAGAATAACGATAGAATGGAAAAATTAAAGGAAGTCATCGTGAAACAACAAGAAGAACAAGAGAGGCGCACCTACGCGAGTGTAGCGGCGGTGGCCAGGAGGCAGCCCCTCGAGCGGTCAGCATTGCACTCCGTAGTAATAACTGCGAAAGATGAAACGGAAACGGGAGATGAAGTTCTGAAGAGGATTAGAGAAGTTGTAAACGCCAAGGAGGGCGGAATTGCGGTGGAGAGGATCAGGAAGGCGAAGGACAGGAAGGTGATTGTAGGTTGCAGAACAGAAGCAGAAAGGCAACAAATAAAAGAGAAACTCCAAAGAGCCGGAGAGCACCTAAATGTCCAGGAGCTAAAGAACAAAAATCCTCTCGTTGTTCTCAAGGATGTGTTTCAGTACAACAGCGATAGCGACATACTGGGAGCTTTATGGAACCAGAACCAAAAAGTCCTTAAGGATATAGAAGGAGAGGACAGGAAGGTGGAAATAGTCTATAAAAAGCGAGCACGGAACCCCCAGACTAACCATGTCATTATGAGAGTGTCCCCTAAAGTATGGAATCGGCTGGTTGAAGCTGAATCCATCCTGATTGACCTCCAACGAGTGAAAGTAGCAGACCAGTCGCCACTGGTCCAATGTTCGCTCTGTCTGGGGTATGGGCACGGGAGGCGTTTCTGTACGGAGACCATAGAAAAGTGCAGCCACTGCGGTGGGCCACACATGAAAACAAACTGCCCAGACGTTCTTACCGGTGTGGCCCCAGTATGTTGCAATTGCACGCTCGCCAAGGTGGACAGGAGAGACCACAATGCGTTCAGCAGCGAGTGCCCAATACGCAGGAAGTGGGAGGCACTAGCCAGAGCCAACGTAGCGTACTGCTAAGGTGGTCCCCGGCGGAAGACTCGACTTAAACTCAAGGCCATATCTTGTAGCCCAAGCTAATTTGCAAAGAAAGGCACTGGCAACAAACGAACTAATGCTTGAGGCAAGCAGAAGGAATGTGGCCTTTGCACTGCTCCAGGAGCCGTATATCGGAGGCATAGGTAGAATGAAGGACTACCACGGTGCGAGAATTTACCAGTGCAATAGGATGGAAGACGGCGCCGTCAAGACAGCAATCGCAGTCTTTGACGGCGATATAGACGTCGCCCAGTGCCCGGAACTTACCACACCCAACATCACGGTGGTAACGATGAAGACAGTTGCATGGGAGATAGTGGTGGTCTCATTCTACCTCGAACCAAAGCCAGAACCGGTGGGGCCATACCTGGAGCAGCTCAAAAGGATAAAGCGGAACTTCGGCCGGAGAATCATCATGGGAGGAGACGCCAACGCAGAAAACTCTTGGTGGGGCAGTCGAAGGACAAACGGCAGAGGGGGAGAAGTACTCGGGGCCCTCGAGGAAATGGATTTGCAGGTGCTCAACGTCGGCAGCACTCCAACATTCCACACAGTACGGGGAACCAAATTATACTCTAGCCTCGTGGACATAACGGCCTGCACGGAGGACCTGCTCGTTATGGTGGACGACTGGAAGATAGATGAGGGCATGACGAGCTCGGATCACAACACCGTCACCTTCAGTTTAGGTCTTGAGAAGGCAAAGGGAATACAAATAAGCAGAACCACCCGTAAATTCAATAGCAGGAAAGCAAACTGGGACCAATTTCATGAGAAATTGGCCCAGTTGCTCGCAGTACATAATGTTAATAATATGGAAATAGAAAAAATTACACTTACAACAGATTTGGAAGAAATAGTACAGACATATCAAAATTTAATAGTAGAAGCATCAATTAATAGTATACCCTTAGTAAAAGCAAAAAATAAAATAAACTTACCTTGGTGGACAGAAGAACTCGCCACGCTGAAGAAAGCAGTCGCCACCAAGAAGCGTCGGATCCGTTGCGCAGCGCCGGTCCGAAGAGAAGTTGTAGTCGCTGAGTACCTGCAAATAAAAAATGATTATGAGGAAAAGGCTAGGAGTGCCCTAACCGAAAGCTGGAAAACCTTCTGCGAGAGACAAGACGGAGAGGGACTCTGGGATGGGATATACCGTGTCATAGGCAGGACCATGAAGAGGCACGAGGACTTGCCCCTGATCGTGAACGGAAAGGTACTGGACAATCTCCACTCTGCCGAATGTCTGGCAGAAACATTCTACCCGGAGGACAGAAGGGAAGAGGACAAGGAAGAACACACGCGAATCAGAATGATAGCTGAAAAAGTGAACGTAATGAGTCATGATGAAAAACATGACCCATCGTTCACCATTGAAGAGCTAAACTCCACAATACGCACCTTTAATCCCAAGAAAGCCCCGGGTGCAGACGGTCTGACGGCCGACATCTGCCAGCATTCGATTAACCACGATCCGGGAACTTTCCTAGCACTGGCAAACAAATGCCTGGAACTGGGCTACTTCCCGGGGACCTGGAAAGAAGCAACAGTCGTCATCCTAAGGAAACCCGGAAAAGAGAGCTACACTGTTCCAAAATCGTACAGGCCGATTGGTTTGCTTCCGGTGCTGGGAAAGGTCTTGGAGAAAATGGTAATAAACAGAGTGAAATGGCACATTATACCACAACTCAGTACTCGCCAGTACGGGTTCATGCCCCAAAAGAGCACGGAAGACTCCCTCTATGACCTAGTTGGATATATACGTAAAAACCTAGCAGAGCGCAGACTTACCGTAATGGTGTCACTAGACATAGAGGGAGCTTTTGACAGCGCTTGGTGGCCAGCTATCAGAACCAGACTGGCTGAGGAAAAATGTCCGGTAAATGTGAGGAGAATAATGGACAGCTACCTCAATAACCGAAGGGTCAGGGTCAGGTATGCAGGCGAGGAGGTCATAAGGGAGACTACAAAAGGCTGTGTACAGGGATCAATAGGAGGCCCGATCCTGTGGAACATCCTCCTGGACCCCTTACTTAAGGGACTGGAGCAACGGGGAGACTACTGCCAGGCCTTTGCTGACGACGTGGTGCTGGTATTTGATGGCGACTCAGCGACGGAAGTCCAGCGGAAAGCGAATGACGCCCTCGCCCATGTATATCGGTGGGGTGTCATGAACAAGTTGAAGTTCGCACCGCAAAAAACAAATGCGATGATTATAACGCGGAAACTCAAATATGACACCCCGCGCTTGAGCATGGGCGGGGTCGCCATTGGCATGACGCAAGAGATCAAAATCCTGGGACTAACAATCGACAACAGCTTGACATTTAATAAACACACCGCAAATGTTTGCCATAAGGCACTTAACTTCTACAAGCAGTTGTCGAGGGCTGCAAAGATTAGCTGGGGACTTAACCCCGACGTCATCCGCACCATGTATACGGCAGTAGTCGAACCAGTAGTATTATACGCAGCAAGTGCGTGGGCACCCGCAGCCACCAAGTTGTGCGTAAAAAAGAAGTTAAATGTGGTCCAAAGAGGATTTGCACAGAAATTGTGCAAATCCTATCGCACCGTATCCCTAAACTCGGCACTGGTGCTGGCTGGGATACTACCCCTCGATCTCCGAATACGTGAGGCAGCCGCCTTGTACGAGGCGAGGAGGGGGGTACCTCAGTCAGCACTAGGAGACAGGGACGTCGAGCGACGTACCACATTTGCTTTGCACCCCGCGGAACATATGAGTCTGCAGTTCATTTGCCTGGCAGACCAAGAACAACTGGAGAACCACTGCACACAAGCAGTGCAGATATTTACTGACGGCAGCAAGATTGATGGCAAGGTTGGAGCGGCGTTGTCTCTCTGGAGCGATGGTGCCGAAACCAAAAGCCTGAAATTGAAGCTGTCGTCCCACTGCACAGTCTACCAGGCCGAACTGCTGGCCATATGCAAAGCCACGCGGGAGGTACAAAAACGCAACGAAGAGTCCTTTGGTATATACAGCGACTCAAAATCATCACTGGAAACGGTCGTAAACCACCGCTCTCCTCATCCCCTTGCAGTTGAAATTAGGGAAAACCTGCGGAAATGTAAATTACAGAGCAAACGTGTAGATTTGTTCTGGATTAAGGCTCATGCGGGACTGCAGGGAAATGAGAGAGCCGACCAGTTGGCTAAGGATGCAGCACTCAAATTAAAAAGAAGACCGGATTATGACCAGTGTCCGGTTTCATTCGTCAAGCGACAAATCCGGAAGGATTCGCTTGACGAATGGAATCGGAGGTACAGGACGGATGACACAGCCGCTACGACAAAACTTTTCTTCCCAAATGCTGTTGACGCCTTCAAAACGGTAAGAAAGCTGAAGCCAACAGGGATAGTGACACAGATTTTAACAGGACATGGTGGGTTTTCCGAATACTTGACCAGGTTCAAGTGTAAGGAAAACCCATCATGTATATGCGACCCTGATAAGGACGAGACAGTGACCCATCTACTGACTGAATGCCCAGTATATGGCCGGGAGAGGTATGAGCTAGAGCAAAAAATAGACATGGACATAAAAATAAAAAACTTTAATGAACTAATAACTAACAAGAAATACAGCACAGATTTCTTAGGATATAGTATAAAAGTGGCACAAAAAACCATAAATAGGAACAAATAGATACATAAGAATGCTCAAAATTGTATAAATACGTATATAATAGGAAGCATTAAATAAATAGTTGCAAAAGAATTATTGTTAGAATAAAAATAAGAAACTGGAAAGTGTTATAATTGTAAAGGTAATATAAGTAAAGTTTAAAAATTCTAATTATTTTTAGAATAAGAATAAGAAACCGTTAAGTGTTAAAATTGTATAAGGTAATATAAGTAAAGTTTAAAAATGGACTAGTTAAAATAAGAAGAAAGACATGTCAACGATAGATATTATAAATATAATGTAGTAGAAGATAAGAACACTGTAAACATAAAAAAGGATTTAATAAAAGAAAGCCCGACAAGGTCTCGGATAATGTTCGAGGAACCATTAAGCTCGCAACGCCCTGTGATGACGGGTGCTTGTTTTAAAAAAAAAAAAAAAAAAAAAAAAAACCTAACCTAACCTAACCTAACCTAACCTAACCTAACCTAACCTAACCTAACCTAACCTAACCTAACCTAACCTAACCTAACCTAACCTAACCTAACCTAACCTAACCTAACCTAACCTAACCTAACCTAACCTAACCTAACCTAACCTAACCTAACCTAACCTTTTTTTTTTTTTTTTTTTTTTTTTTTGTTCCGGGGTGGAAAATCCTCATGGATGTCCCCCGCCCTGGGGCGGGCGGAGGGGTCTGTCAGACTCTTACTGACTAAAAACCACCCCGGTGTCCCATCTCACACCGACGCCGGGGGTCGCGGGAACTTAAAAATCTTCCGCAACCCCCGATTGGTGCCGGCCCGCGAACGCGGGCCTCTTCCTCGGGTCAGGGGGGAGTGAGGTGTTAAACTCCCCCCGCGCCGTCTAAGAGGGGCGCGCGTGGAACACTACGCGCCGCCACCTCGGGTCCTGATGTGTGGGGGGCGACAGACGTCCCCGAGTCCGTCGCCCCTGGACCCATTTAGGGGGGCTGGAAGAGGGCGTTATCCGCCCTCCTTCGACGCCCGGTGCGCCTGCTGCGGGCCGGGTGAGTGGACGTAATCTCCCTCTCCCTTTCCGCAGCCTCCTTCTGCGAAACGACTGTCTCGCAGTAGGAAACCACCGCGTCCCAGGACTCCTCGCCGCCGACCATCGCATTCACAACGGCCGGCAGCGACAAGTCACTGCCTACTTCTGAGATGAGGGCACGGCGCGGCTCCTCCCAAGCGGCACACTCTGCCAGCGTATGCCACGCCGTGTCCTCCCGGCAGTCGACGCAGTGGTGACACCGGGCGTCCGGCTCCCTGTTTATGCGACACAGGTACTTCCCGAAGCAACCATGCCCCGAGAGCACCTGCGTCACCCGAAACGACAGGGAGCCGTGCCTCCTCCCGAGCCAGAGGTCGAGCACCGGCCGGACCGCCTCGATGATGTCGAGGCCGGCGGTAGGGCGTGAAAGCCTGTCCCGCCACTCCGCCACCAGGACCTCGCGGAGCTGAGACCGGTGCAGCTCCATGTGTCGCTGCATCGGTTGCTCGCCCCGCGCCCTCGCTTCCTCGCGCCACCGGTACGATGACGCGAGTACTTTCGCCTCGAGGTCCCAGGGCGGGGATCCGGCCAGTGCACAAGCCGCCTCGTAGGAGATCGTGCGATACCCCCTGATGACTCTGACGGCCATCGCTCTCTGCGGCTTGCGCAGTACAGCGATGCTTCCGGCCGTCAGGTCAGCCGCCCAGATCGGGGCCCCGTAAAGGGCCATCGACCGCACGATCCCCACGTAGAGCCGCCTACAAGCGGCGCTCGGGCCCCCCAAATTAGGAAGCAGCGTTGACAGCGCCCCAGCAGCGCCCAGCAACTTGGGCGCCAGCCGCCGGAAGTGGGGCTCGAAGTTCCACCGGCTGTCGAGCACCAATCCTAGGTACTTCATGGTAGACTCGACAGCGATCCGAGCCCCCCCGACCACGATGTGTGAACCGGGCGGCGGCGCCCGCCGGGGGCCATGAAACACCATGGCCTCCGACTTGCTGAGGGCCACCTCCAGGCCCAGGCGACGTATGCGGCCCACCACCTGTGAGACCGCAGCCGTCGCCAGCAACGCTGCCTCCCTGTGCGAGCTCCCCCGGGCAGTGACCAGCGTGTCGTCCGCGTAGCACGTCAGGTCGACGCCCGGTTGGAGTTCGCCCCTCAGCACCCAGTCGTACCCGATGTTCCACAGGAGCGGGCCAACAACCGAGCCCTGTGGAACACCGCACGACATGCGGCGCTGGTTCCCGCCATCACGTCCCATGTAGGTGACACACCTCTCTGACAGATAAGCCCCAACGATGTGGCAGAGGTAGGGAGGCACGCCATGATACCGTAGTGCCTCCCGAATACAACTCCAGGGCAGGGTGTTGAAGGCGTTAGAGATGTCCAAGGACACCGCCAACATCACCCCGCCCCGGGACACCGCTTCCTCCGCCAGGACTCTAACCCGCGACACAGCGTGGATCGTGGAGCGCCCATGCCGAAACCCGAACTGGCTGTCGTCCAGGTCCGGCCCCTCTCTGCACAAGTGGCCGACGAGGCGGGCTGCGATTATCCGCTCAAACAGCTTGCCCACCTCGTCAAGCAGCACTATGGGCCGGTACGCGGACGGCGAGTCCGCAGGGCGCCCCGCCTTCCTGAGCAGGACCAGACGACCTGATTTCCACAGAGTGGGAAACTGGCCCTGCTCAAGGCACGCTGTGTAGAGTCCCCTCAGTTGGGGCTCAAGCTCCTTCAGAGCGAGGGCTAACGCGCAGCCGTGGATCCCGTCGGGCCCCGGAGCCACGTTCTTGGCCCGGAGCCGCATCACGGCTGCCCTCATCTCTGCCTGTGTCACCTCTGGGACGTTGATGGCGTTCTCCTCCGGAGACTCTGCGGCTGTGGGCAAAGCCATCGGCGGCGGAGTATGCTCCGCTCTCGCCGGGAAGAGGGCTGTGACCACCTCCTCCAGCAGCTCAGGTTGGAGACTCTCCGTAAGTGGGGGCGCAGCGGGTCGAAGTTTCCCTCGGACCGCGCGATAAGGGCGCCCCCACGGATCCCCGTCTAGAGTCTCCAACATCTCCTCCCTGGCTCGCGTCCTCGACTCGCCGATGGCCAGCCACAGAGCCTCCTTAGCCGCGCGGTACACCTCATACAGCGCGGCTTCTTCGTCAGGGACCCGACGACGTCTCCTCCGGTATCGGGTGTACTGGCGTCTAACCGCCACGCACGCGACGCGCAATTGCGCAATCTCGGCGGTCCACCAGTACACCTGGCGCCTTGCAGACTGTGCGTGGACCCGGGGCATGGACGCGTCGCAAATTTGCGTCATCGCCCCGCGGAACCACAGCGCCTCTCGTTCGACGTCAACGGGTCCGTTCGTTGCCGACTCCCGGCTCCAGGCCTGGACAATAGCGGCCTCCTCGAGAAGCTCCCTGTCGATGCGCTTACGCGCCCAGCGCGGACCGTCCGTTCGCGGGGCCGGTGGACCGCGGCCGCCAGCGGTCTGGGCGGAGACGTCGAAACGGATGTATCGGTGATCCGATAACGTCTCCACCTCCGCGGCGACACGCCAGTCACGGACACGGCTTGCAACAGCAGGGCTGGCGAACGAGACGTCCACTATAGACCCGCCCCGCTGCCGCACGCACGTGTGGACCGAGCCCCGATTAAGGACGGTCAAGCCAGTCGTGACCGCCCACTCCTCCAGCACCTCGCCCCTAGCATCGGTCACAGGGGATCCCCACGCCGCAGACTTGGCGTTGAGATCCCCCAGCAACAGCACCGGGCGAGGGTGAAGTCGGCCCACGACGGCACCCAACTCGACAAGGAACCTCTCGAAGTCGGCGAGACTCTTGTTGGGCGAAAAATACGCCCCAATTGTGCCGATGCCGTCCGCGAGGGCGGCTACCCAGCCGTGTCCTCGGGACGGGTTGACAAGAGCCCCGCCAATGATGGCCACCAAACCGTCCAAGTCTCCCACCCAGTTATCCCTGGGGGGGACAAAATACGGTTCGGCGACCACAGCCACATGAATCGACCACTCTGCCATGCTCTGGAACAAAAGATCCTGAGCTCTGGCACAGTGGTTGATATTGCCCTGGAGGAAATGGTAAAGCGCCGTTATGCGCAATCCATTCCCTCCGCACCATTCCTAGGCCGGGAGTCGGCCGGAGGGCAGTCAGGCTGCGGGGGGGGTAAAGAGCCCCCGGCAACTTTGGCAGACCCTCTCTTCTTCTTTGCCTTCTTGGCGGGAGCGCCACAGGCCTTTCCACCCGCTCTATGCCCCGCAGGCCTCCCTGCAGCTGTACAGAGGCTGCAGTTTGGCGCCGCGGAGCACTGGGCCGCCTTGTGACCGGCCTGACCGCAGCGATAGCACTGCTCGCTGCGGTCTATTTCGGCGGTGCACCGAGCCCTGACATGCCCAATGTCGAGGCAACGGTAGCACCGCAAGGCCTTGGGTTGCAGCTGCTTCACCCTCGCTGCCACCCACCCCACCAAAAGACGCCCAGCGTCGGCGACTTTGTTCGCCGCCGCCACCGGGCACCGCACCCAGATCGCGCCGAGCCCGGAAGCCTCGACGCGAATCTCTCCCGTCCGCACGTCCTCGAGCGGACATTCACCGGCACGGGCGACGGCCGCCACGACCTCAGCTGGAGTCGTCGAGTCGTCCAGGCCATCGACGCGCAACTCCACGGTCTTCATCGGCCTGGATACCCGAACGTCCTCCGGGTTGAGGACCTCCCGCAGTTTGGCGGCCAGGGCGTCTGCCCTTTCACCACTAGAGGCACCCGACACCTCAAGCAGTCGCGCCCCCGTAATCGCCTGCCTCAATCTGAGGCCAGACGGTATACCAAGGTCGGGGAACGCGACTTTGGCTTTGGCCTCTGTGAGGACCGCCTTGTACGAGACGCCCCTTTCGACGGCTCCGGGCTGCAGCGTAATCACTACAGCCGCGGAGCGTGGGGCTCTGACCCTAGGTGGCCCTTGAGGCTTTTTAGGTGCCGGTGGTGGTGGCTGCGCCGTCTTCGCCTTTTTGGGGCGGCCCCTCTTGACGACCGTCGTCCAGGTCTCCGCGGTGGCGGGTGCGGTCGTCGAGGGTGCGTTCGCCGAGGGTGCGGCCGCCCGGGAAGCGGACGTTGCTGGACCCGGCTTAACGGGCTCCTCCTTCCTCCTCCTGTCCGCAGCGAGCGGCGGCCGGAGAGACTCTGCCGGGAGAAGCCTCGACTCCAGGCCCTGCAGACGGGCATTCAACATACCCCCACACTGGAGCATGCAGATGCGAACGATCTTCTCGATCTCCGCATCCGCATGTGTGGGGGTAGGGACCGACGACGGGGCCGGCGGCGGTGGCGTTAGGGCGACGACGGGAGTGGAGTCGGTGGCTGCAGGACGCCTCTGCTGCCATTCCGCTCTCTGTGCGGCAAGCTCCCGCTTGAGGTCCTCGAGCTCCGATCTGAGACGGCTGTTCTCCTCCCACAGCTTCGCCGTCTCGTCTGAGCTTGTACGACTGAGGAGGACCCCAACTGCCTCCTTAATGTCGCCAGCCGCCTCCTTCAGAGCGCGCGTGAACGTGCCTTTCAGGCTGCCAGATTTTGTGGCAACCTTCAATATGACGTCCACGCCGTCCAAAACTTGGCGACTGAGCGCCACCGCCGACAGGCTCTCTCCGGCAGCCGCCTGAGCAGAGCGTCGCTCTCGGGCCAGTCGAGCCATTTCGCTGACCTCGTCAGCCGCCACCGCCTTCCGCTGCGTCCGCTTTGCAGCGTTTTCTTCCGCTCTATTGGTCCCGAGTAGGGGGATAGCGGAGCCCCCCCCAAGGTCCACCACTGTGGGTTCGAGGTCCACCTGCTTGGACCCCGAGTCGCTTCCTCCGCTGGGTGCCGGCGTATCGGGGCGTTTTAAAAAGCGCCCCAGAGAGTCGCGCGTCGTAGATGGAGCTGACGCTCCACCAATTGCGCGACCTCGACCTCTCTTGCCCTTCGGCACCTTCGCAGCGGGCAGGTTCTCCTCGCTGGAAGACTCTTCATCCCTGGGAGCGTGCTTGCTCCAAAATTTGGGAGCACGCTCAACCACCTTCTCTTTAGTCCGCGAACGCTTCGAGCTTACGCTCGCCACGCTCGCCACACTCATCCTATCTGATGCGGTGTCAGAATCTGACACCGCACCAACAACCATCTCCTCGACCAACACGATCGGCAACATCTTATTATTTTTATCTGTATCCATTTTATTCCCACGAGTATAAAAAGTTCCAACCAACCAACCAAAAAACGTGGTTCGCACTAACGACTAATTTAGCTACCCATTAGTCAAGCTATCAACCTCCCTCACGGTGCGCCGCCGCTTGGAGGTTTGGGGTGATTTTTTATAGAGGTTGTCTTCCTCGCGGCCCGGGCGGTTAAGCCAAGACCCTCGACCCCCGTCAACTGTCAGAGACGTGACCTACACAATCTTCGGGGCTACGAGACCAACGGTGGCAGAAGAAAAGGCTTCCTTCTGCCTGCCCGACGGCAGGGTTAGTGCACGCCGGGCCCGTTCCTACTCGAACGCTGCTTGACGTGTACTCTCTCCGAGTACACGTTAGAGCGTTCCTGTGACAGGATATTAGCATACGGACAACGAGACCCCATTAGGCACAAAGTACCCAGTGGCGAGTCATTGTCCGCATCCCAGGGTGCACCGACCCGTAGACTGATCTTCCCCCCGGACGGATCCGTAAGGGAACTCCAGTCCACAGGCACACGGGGAGGTTTCCTGTCCAAGCACCCCAACCTAACCTAACCTAACCTAACCTAACCTAACCTAACCTAACCTAACCTAACCTAACCTAACCTAACCTAACCTAACCATTAAAACAGAGATCCCCTCGTTGTCTTAAAGGACGTACTCAGCTGTAATAGCGACGGAGACATTTTAAAGGCATTGAGGAATCAGAACAAAAGGATGTTCATGAACCTGGATGGGCAGGAGGACAAGCTTGAAATAGCTTATAAAAGGCGCACCAGGAACCCCCACACAAGTCATATCGTAATGAGGGTGTCCCCCAAAATATGGCGGAGAATGACAGATGCCGAGTCGGTCCTCATTGATTTACAGAGGATTAGAGTGGCCGACCAATCTCCCCTAGTACAGTGCTCTCTTTGCCTGGGCTATGGGCATGGTAGGCGTTTTTGCCAGGAAACCCAGGCAAAGTGCAGTCACTGTGGGGGACCCCACATGAAGGCAGAGTGCCCTAACTGGCTTGAGGGTGCGGCCCCTTCTTGTTGCAACTGTGTACGTTCAAAGCTAGACAGGGTAGACCACAATGCTTTTAGTCAGGAGTGCCCCATCAGGGTTAAATGGGATGGGATAGCTAGATCGAAGGTGGCATATTGCTAAGGTGGTCCCCGGTGAAAACTCCGTCTCCCAAAAAAGGCCATACCTCGTGGCACAAGCAAATCTGCGGAGAAAGGCCTTGGCCACAAATGAGATTATGCTTGAGGCAACCAAAAAGGGGGTGGCTTTTGCACTGCTCCAGGAGCCGTACATCGGGAGTTTGGGTAGAATGAAAGATTACCGCGGTGCTAGAATATACCAGCATACCGGCGATGGTGACGGCGTCGTCAAGACTGCAATTGCAGTCTTCGATGGCGATATAGACGTCATCCAGTGTCCGAACTTCACTACGCCCAACATCACAGTGGTGAAGATGAGGACAAGCGCCTGGGAGATCGTGGTGGTCTCATTCTACCTAGAACCTAAACCGACACCGATAGGGCCATACCTGGAGCAGCTTATAAAGATAGAGAGGAGTTTTGGCCGGAGAATCATCCTGGGTGGTGATGCAAATGCCAAAAACTCCTGGTGGGGTAGCCGAAAAATAGATCAAAGAGGAATTGACATGGCCGGTGCCCTGGAAGAAATGGGATTGCAGGTGCTCAACATAGGCGACACTCCGACGTTCCACACAGTGAGGGGAACCACACTGTACACCAGCTTTGTGGACCTAACGGCATGTACGGCGGATCTGCTTGACCTGGTTGAGGACTGGACGGTGGACGAAGGTATGACAAGCTCAGACCACAACACCATCATTTTTAAAATTAATTTAGAAAGATCCAAGGGTTTAGATATTAGTAGAACCACTAGAATCTTTAATAGTAAAAAAGCCAACTGGGAGCAATTTCGTGTGAAATTGGGCCAGTTGCTAGAAGTAAATAACTTATGTAAAATAGAATTTGACAAAATTAACACTAACACTGAATTAGAACTCAAAATAGAATTATATATTAACGTAATAGTAGAAGCATGCAGTGTTAGTATTCCGAAGCTAAACCCTAATAGCAAAATTAAATTACCTTGGTGGTCTAGTGAGCTTGCCATCCTGAAAAAGGCTGTCGCAACTAGGAAGCGCAGAGTCAGCTGCGCAGCGCCGATCCGAAGGGCGAAAGTCGTCGGGGAGTACCTGCAAATAAAAGAAAAGTATGAGCAAGCAGCAAAAACGGCCCTGACTGAAAGCTGGAAAAGCTTTTGTGGGAAACAGGATAAGGAGGGACTCTGGGAGGGGATTTATAGGGTCATAGGCAGGACTACGAAACGACAGGAGGATCTCCCCCTGACCAAAGAAGGTAATGTTCTAACTCACCTTGAATCTGCCACATTGCTGGCAGAAACATTCTACCCCGAGGATAGGAAGGAAGAGGACAATGAGGAGCACAAGCGTATTAGGATGGGAGCCGAAAAAGTAAACGAGATGAGCCATGAGGAAGAACATGACCCACCGTTTACCCAGGAAGAGCTGAACTCCAGCATGCGCAGCTTCAACCCTAAAAAAGCCCCGGGGGCGGATGGCCTTACATCAGATATCTGCCAGCAATCTGTAAATCATGATCCGGAGCTCTTCCTATCACTGACAAACAAATGCCTAGAGCTGGGCTACTTCCCGAAGGTCTGGAAGGAAGCTACAGTTGTAATCCTGAGGAAACCCGGGAAGGAGAGCTATACAGCTCCTAAATCATATAGGCCAATAGGACTGTTGCCAGTGATGGGAAAAGTCTTGGAAAAAATGTTGATAGGCAGAATCAAGTGGCACATCATACCCGGACTCAGCACACGGCAATATGGGTTTATGCCACAAAAAAGCACCGAGGACTCCCTCTATGACCTGCTAGAATTCATACGCGGAAAGCTGAAAGACAAAAAATTGATTGTCATGATATCGCTTGACATAGAGGGAGCCTTTGACAGTGCATGGTGGCCGGCTATAAAAACCAGGTTGGCGGAAGCCAAGTGTCCGGTAAACTTAAGAAGAGTAGTGGACAGTTACCTGGAACACAGGAAGGTCAGGGTAAGATATGCGGGACAGGAGGTCACCAGGGAAACAAGCAAAGGCTGTGTACAAGGATCGATAGGGGGCCCAATTCTTTGGAATCTCTTACTCGACCCCCTACTTAAGGGCCTGGTACAAAGGGGAGACTACTGCCAAGCCTTCGCCGACGACGTAGTCCTAGTGTTCGACGGGGACTCCGCGACGGAGGTCCAGCGGCGAGCCAATGACGCTCTCGGGTATGTACACCAGTGGGGAGCCAGTAATAAGTTGAAGTTCGCACCGCACAAGACGAATGCAATGGTCATTACGCGGAAACTCAACTACGACACCCCACTGCTGAGCATGGGCGGGGTCGACATTGGTATTTCGCAGGAGATCAAAGTGCTGGGACTAACGATTGACAATAAGCTGACTTTTAATAGCCATGCATCATACGTATGTAAAAAGGCATTAAACTTTTATAAACAGCTGTCAAGGGCAGCCAGGATCAGCTGGGGACTCCATCCGGAGGTCATACATACCATCTACACGGCAGTAGTTGAACCGACCATCCTGTATGCAGCAAGTGCGTGGGCACCAGCAGCCAAGAAACTGATGATACGCAAACAGTTGAATGCTGTCCAGAGGGGATTTGCACAGAAACTGTGCAAGTCATATCGCACAGTCTCCCTGAACTCGGCACTGGTGCTGTCTGGGATACTACCCCTCGATCTCCGAATACAAGAGGCAGCGGCCCTGTATGAGGCAAGGAGGGGGGTACCCCGGCCAGCGCTGGGAGACAGGGAGGTTGAGCGGTGTACAGCATTCGGCAGAACCCCCCACCCGGCCAAACATATAAGCCTGCAGTTCATATGCCTGGCAGACCAGGAGCAAGTTGACAACCACTGCAATCAAGCAGTGAGGATATTCACGGACGGCAGCAAGATCGAGGGCAAGGTCGGGGCATCATTGTCCCACTGGAGCAATGATGTTGAGACCAAGAGCCAAAAACTCAAGCTGTCGCCCCACTGTACCGTCTACCAGGCGGAACTTTTGGCTGTATGCAAGGCAACAAGGGAAATTTTGCGTAGCCACCAAAACAGTTTTGGCATCTACAGCGACTCCAGATCATCGCTGGAGACGGTCACTAACCACCGCTCTCTCCACCCCCTCGCGGTCGAAACAAGAGAAAACTTGCGACAGTGCAAGGCTCAATCCAAAAAAGTTGAACTTTTTTGGATCAAAGCTCATGTCGGGCTAGAGGGTAACGAGAGAGCAGACCAGCTGGCTAAGGACGCCGCCCTAAAAACAAAAACAAGGCCTGATTATGACCAATGCCCGATTTCATTCGTAAAGCGGCAGATCCGTGAGGACACCCTCGACGAATGGAATCGGAGATACAGATCCGAGGATACCGCCGGTGTCACTAAACTATTCTTCCCAGATGCCATCCAAGCATTCAAACTGGTAAAGGATGTAAAACCGACAGGCACACTGACACAAGTGCTGACAGGGCACGGTGGATTTTCCGAATACTTGAACAGGTTTAAGTGTAAGGAAAGTCCATCGTGCATATGCGACCCTGCAAAACATGAAACGGTTTTACACATATTGACAGAATGCCCCGCCTATTGCCTGGAGAGGTATGATCTCGAACAGGACCTAGGTGTTGAGGTGACGACTGACACATTTAATGCCCTAATAACAAACAAGGGAACAAGGGCTAAGTTTATTGGGTTTTGTATAAAGCTAGCTAACAAGGCTATTAGGAGGAATAAGTAAACGAACTTATGCTTAGGATTCATATTTGTTTAATAATATATACCAGTAGCATAACGCAGATCGTTGAAAATGTCCGAAACTGTGATAGAACAAACCCAATAAACACCGTATCTACACTGAAATGTGTCTAAACTATTTTGAATGTTTTTATATAGATATAAGTAAACTTAAGTAATGATAATATTGTATCATTTGAGAAAAGACTACTTGATAGAAATAGTAAATTGTAAATAAGGTCTCAGACTATGTCCGAGGTAATTGTAAGGCAGGAGTGTGGTTTTAGCCGGTAAGAGTCCGGCACTG
>OU611875.1:17330000-17352500 GCA_914767815.1 Eupsilia transversa | reverse complement strand
AAATTACATTTGTTTTAGTTTCAATAGATACTTACCTGCCTTACCTGTATTCCTGTGCGCGTTCCGCGAACTCGAGTCCCGTTTGGTAGTCGTAATTCCTGGTTTTTACTCATTTTTGGTCAAAAACACCCGTTTTTCCACGAAAAACCCTACATTTTGTTCCATTTAAATTCCAATAACACCGTAGGTCGCTAGCCCGCGCGGAGACGCGTCTTTTGACACCTCGCACGTGCGCCTAGCGCATATAGAACCGCGAAAAATTTAAAACATCATTTCAAAAACTATAAATATATTGGGTTCCTTACCTAAAGAATTCCACCTTAGAGATACAACATTTTGATAAAATCGTTATAACTTTGCTTCCTGGTGACGCATTTTCACGCGGTTTTCAGCTATTTAATTTTCAATAGGCTCCGTCCTACTTTTTGACAAAGGAAAATTGACAATTTCCACGAAAAACATTTTTCTTCTATAGACTTAGAACAAAAATTCTCAAAATTTTTCTTAATTAATTTTTATTTCAAAATCTATCATCAAAATTACATTTGTTTTAGTTTCAATAGATACTTACCTGCCTTACCTGTATTCCTGTGCGCGTTCCGCGAACTCGAGTCCCGTTTGGTAGTCGTAATTCCTGGTTTTTACTCATTTTTGGTCAAAAACACCCGTTTTTCCACGAAAAACCCTACATTTTGTTCCATTTAAATTCCAATAACACCGTAGGTCGCTAGCCCGCGCGGAGACGCGTCTTTTGACACCTCGCACGTGCGCCTAGCGCATATAGAACCGCGAAAAATTTAAAACATCATTTCAAAAACTATAAATATATTGGGTTCCTTACCTAAAGAATTCCACCTTAGAGATACAACATTTTGATAAAATCGTTATAACTTTGCTTCCTGGTGACGCATTTTCACGCGGTTTTCAGCTATTTAATTTTCAATAGGCTCCGTCCTACTTTTTGACAAAGGAAAATTGACAATTTCCACGAAAAACATTTTTCTTCTATAGACTTAGAACAAAAATTCTCAAAATTTTTCTTAATTAATTTTTATTTCAAAATCTATCATCAAAATTACATTTGTTTTAGTTTCAATAGATACTTACCTGCCTTACCTGTATTCCTGTGCGCGTTCCGCGAACTCGAGTCCCGTTTGGTAGTCGTAATTCCTGGTTTTTACTCATTTTTGGTCAAAAACACCCGTTTTTTCCACGAAAAACCCTACATTTTGTTCCATTTAAATTCCAATAACACCGTAGGTCGCTAGCCCGCGCGGAGACGCGTCTTTTGACACCTCGCACGTGCGCCTAGCGCATATAGAACCGCGAAAAATTTAAAACATCATTTCAAAAACTATAAATATATTGGGTTCCTTACCTAAAGAATTCCACCTTAGAGATACAACATTTTGATAAAATCGTTATAACTTTGCTTCCTGGTGACGCGTTTTCACGCGGTTTTCAGCTATTTAATTTTCAATAGGCTCCGTCCTACTTTTTGACAAAGGAAAATTGACAATTTCCACGAAAAACATTTTTCTTCTATAGACTTAGAACAAAAATTCTCAAAATTTTTCTTAATTAATTTTTATTTCAAAATCTATCATCAAAATTACATTTGTTTTAGTTTCAATAGATACTTACCTGCCTTACCTGTATTCCTGTGCGCGTTCCGCGAACTCGAGTCCCGTTTGGTAGTCGTAATTCCTGGTTTTTACTCATTTTTGGTCAAAAACACCCGTTTTTTCCACGAAAAACCCTACATTTTGTTCCATTTAAATTCCAATAACACCGTAGGTCGCTAGCCCGCGCGGAGACGCGTCTTTTGACACCTCGCACGTGCGCCTAGCGCATATAGAACCGCGAAAAATTTAAAACATCATTTCAAAAACTATAAATATATTGGGTTCCTTACCTAAAGAATTCCACCTTAGAGATACAACATTTTGATAAAATCGTTATAACTTTGCTTCCTGGTGACGCATTTTCACGCGGTTTTCAGCTATTTAATTTTCAATAGGCTCCGTCCTACTTTTTGACAAAGGAAAATTGACAATTTCCACGAAAAACATTTTTCTTCTATAGACTTAGAACAAAAATTCTCAAAATTTTTCTTAATTAATTTTTATTTCAAAATCTATCATCAAAATTACATTTGTTTTAGTTTCAATAGATACTTACCTGCCTTACCTGTATTCCTGTGCGCGTTCCGCGAACTCGAGTCCCGTTTGGTAGTCGTAATTCCTGGTTTTTACTCATTTTTGGTCAAAAACACCCGTTTTTCCACGAAAAACCCTACATTTTGTTCCATTTAAATTCCAATAACACCGTAGGTCGCTAGCCCGCGCGGAGACGCGTCTTTTGACACCTCGCACGTGCGCCTAGCGCATATAGAACCGCGAAAAATTTAAAACATCATTTCAAAAACTATAAATATATTGGGTTCCTTACCTAAAGAATTCCACCTTAGAGATACAACATTTTGATAAAATCGTTATAACTTTGCTTCCTGGTGACGCGTTTTCACGCGGTTTTCAGCTATTTAATTTTCAATAGGCTCCGTCCTACTTTTTGACAAAGGAAAATTGACAATTTCCACGAAAAACATTTTTCTTCTATAGACTTAGAACAAAAATTCTCAAAATTTTTCTTAATTAATTTTTATTTCAAAATCTATCATCAAAATTACATTTGTTTTAGTTTCAATAGATACTTACCTGCCTTACCTGTATTCCTGTGCGCGTTCCGCGAACTCGAGTCCCGTTTGGTAGTCGTAATTCCTGGTTTTTACTCATTTTTGGTCAAAAACACCCGTTTTTTCCACGAAAAACCCTACATTTTGTTCCATTTAAATTCCAATAACACCGTAGGTCGCTAGCCCGCGCGGAGACGCGTCTTTTGACACCTCGCACGTGCGCCTAGCGCATATAGAACCGCGAAAAATTTAAAACATCATTTCAAAAACTATAAATATATTGGGTTCCTTACCTAAAGAATTCCACCTTAGAGATACAACATTTTGATAAAATCGTTATAACTTTGCTTCCTGGTGACGCATTTTCACGCGGTTTTCAGCTATTTAATTTTCAATAGGCTCCGTCCTACTTTTTGACAAAGGAAAATTGACAATTTCCACGAAAAACATTTTTCTTCTATAGACTTAGAACAAAAATTCTCAAAATTTTTCTTAATTAATTTTTATTTCAAAATCTATCATCAAAATTACATTTGTTTTAGTTTCAATAGATACTTACCTGCCTTACCTGTATTCCTGTGCGCGTTCCGCGAACTCGAGTCCCGTTTGGTAGTCGTAATTCCTGGTTTTTACTCATTTTTGGTCAAAAACACCCGTTTTTCCACGAAAAACCCTACATTTTGTTCCATTTAAATTCCAATAACACCGTAGGTCGCTAGCCCGCGCGGAGACGCGTCTTTTGACACCTCGCACGTGCGCCTAGCGCATATAGAACCGCGAAAAATTTAAAACATCATTTCAAAAACTATAAATATATTGGGTTCCTTACCTAAAGAATTCCACCTTAGAGATACAACATTTTGATAAAATCGTTATAACTTTGCTTCCTGGTGACGCATTTTCACGCGGTTTTCAGCTATTTAATTTTCAATAGGCTCCGTCCTACTTTTTGACAAAGGAAAATTGACAATTTCCACGAAAAACATTTTTCTTCTATAGACTTAGAACAAAAATTCTCAAAATTTTTCTTAATTAATTTTTATTTCAAAATCTATCATCAAAATTACATTTGTTTTAGTTTCAATAGATACTTACCTGCCTTACCTGTATTCCTGTGCGCGTTCCGCGAACTCGAGTCCCGTTTGGTAGTCGTAATTCCTGGTTTTTACTCATTTTTGGTCAAAAACACCCGTTTTTTCCACGAAAAACCCTACATTTTGTTCCATTTAAATTCCAATAACACCGTAGGTCGCTAGCCCGCGCGGAGACGCGTCTTTTGACACCTCGCACGTGCGCCTAGCGCATATAGAACCGCGAAAAATTTAAAACATCATTTCAAAAACTATAAATATATTGGGTTCCTTACCTAAAGAATTCCACCTTAGAGATACAACATTTTGATAAAATCGTTATAACTTTGCTTCCTGGTGACGCATTTTCACGCGGTTTTCAGCTATTTAATTTTCAATAGGCTCCGTCCTACTTTTTGACAAAGGAAAATTGACAATTTCCACGAAAAACATTTTTCTTCTATAGACTTAGAACAAAAATTCTCAAAATTTTTCTTAATTAATTTTTATTTCAAAATCTATCATCAAAATTACATTTGTTTTAGTTTCAATAGATACTTACCTGCCTTACCTGTATTCCTGTGCGCGTTCCGCGAACTCGAGTCCCGTTTGGTAGTCGTAATTCCTGGTTTTTACTCATTTTTGGTCAAAAACACCCGTTTTTCCACGAAAAACCCTACATTTTGTTCCATTTAAATTCCAATAACACCGTAGGTCGCTAGCCCGCGCGGAGACGCGTCTTTTGACACCTCGCACGTGCGCCTAGCGCATATAGAACCGCGAAAAATTTAAAACATCATTTCAAAAACTATAAATATATTGGGTTCCTTACCTAAAGAATTCCACCTTAGAGATACAACATTTTGATAAAATCGTTATAACTTTGCTTCCTGGTGACGCATTTTCACGCGGTTTTCAGCTATTTAATTTTCAATAGGCTCCGTCCTACTTTTTGACAAAGGAAAATTGACAATTTCCACGAAAAACATTTTTCTTCTATAGACTTAGAACAAAAATTCTCAAAATTTTTCTTAATTAATTTTTATTTCAAAATCTATCATCAAAATTACATTTGTTTTAGTTTCAATAGATACTTACCTGCCTTACCTGTATTCCTGTGCGCGTTCCGCGAACTCGAGTCCCGTTTGGTAGTCGTAATTCCTGGTTTTTACTCATTTTTGGTCAAAAACACCCGTTTTTCCACGAAAAACCCTACATTTTGTTCCATTTAAATTCCAATAACACCGTAGGTCGCTAGCCCGCGCGGAGACGCGTCTTTTGACACCTCGCACGTGCGCCTAGCGCATATAGAACCGCGAAAAATTTAAAACATCATTTCAAAAACTATAAATATATTGGGTTCCTTACCTAAAGAATTCCACCTTAGAGATACAACATTTTGATAAAATCGTTATAACTTTGCTTCCTGGTGACGCATTTTCACGCGGTTTTCAGCTATTTAATTTTCAATAGGCTCCGTCCTACTTTTTGACAAAGGAAAATTGACAATTTCCACGAAAAACATTTTTCTTCTATAGACTTAGAACAAAAATTCTCAAAATTTTTCTTAATTAATTTTTATTTCAAAATCTATCATCAAAATTACATTTGTTTTAGTTTCAATAGATACTTACCTGCCTTACCTGTATTCCTGTGCGCGTTCCGCGAACTCGAGTCCCGTTTGGTAGTCGTAATTCCTGGTTTTTACTCATTTTTGGTCAAAAACACCCGTTTTTCCACGAAAAACCCTACATTTTGTTCCATTTAAATTCCAATAACACCGTAGGTCGCTAGCCCGCGCGGAGACGCGTCTTTTGACACCTCGCACGTGCGCCTAGCGCATATAGAACCGCGAAAAATTTAAAACATCATTTCAAAAACTATAAATATATTGGGTTCCTTACCTAAAGAATTCCACCTTAGAGATACAACATTTTGATAAAATCGTTATAACTTTGCTTCCTGGTGACGCATTTTCACGCGGTTTTCAGCTATTTAATTTTCAATAGGCTCCGTCCTACTTTTTGACAAAGGAAAATTGACAATTTCCACGAAAAACATTTTTCTTCTATAGACTTAGAACAAAAATTCTCAAAATTTTTCTTAATTAATTTTTATTTCAAAATCTATCATCAAAATTACATTTGTTTTAGTTTCAATAGATACTTACCTGCCTTACCTGTATTCCTGTGCGCGTTCCGCGAACTCGAGTCCCGTTTGGTAGTCGTAATTCCTGGTTTTTACTCATTTTTGGTCAAAAACACCCGTTTTTTCCACGAAAAACCCTACATTTTGTTCCATTTAAATTCCAATAACACCGTAGGTCGCTAGCCCGCGCGGAGACGCGTCTTTTGACACCTCGCACGTGCGCCTAGCGCATATAGAACCGCGAAAAATTTAAAACATCATTTCAAAAACTATAAATATATTGGGTTCCTTACCTAAAGAATTCCACCTTAGAGATACAACATTTTGATAAAATCGTTATAACTTTGCTTCCTGGTGACGCATTTTCACGCGGTTTTCAGCTATTTAATTTTCAATAGGCTCCGTCCTACTTTTTGACAAAGGAAAATTGACAATTTCCACGAAAAACATTTTTCTTCTATAGACTTAGAACAAAAATTCTCAAAATTTTTCTTAATTAATTTTTATTTCAAAATCTATCATCAAAATTACATTTGTTTTAGTTTCAATAGATACTTACCTGCCTTACCTGTATTCCTGTGCGCGTTCCGCGAACTCGAGTCCCGTTTGGTAGTCGTAATTCCTGGTTTTTACTCATTTTTGGTCAAAAACACCCGTTTTTCCACGAAAAACCCTACATTTTGTTCCATTTAAATTCCAATAACACCGTAGGTCGCTAGCCCGCGCGGAGACGCGTCTTTTGACACCTCGCACGTGCGCCTAGCGCATATAGAACCGCGAAAAATTTAAAACATCATTTCAAAAACTATAAATATATTGGGTTCCTTACCTAAAGAATTCCACCTTAGAGATACAACATTTTGATAAAATCGTTATAACTTTGCTTCCTGGTGACGCATTTTCACGCGGTTTTCAGCTATTTAATTTTCAATAGGCTCCGTCCTACTTTTTGACAAAGGAAAATTGACAATTTCCACGAAAAACATTTTTCTTCTATAGACTTAGAACAAAAATTCTCAAAATTTTTCTTAATTAATTTTTATTTCAAAATCTATCATCAAAATTACATTTGTTTTAGTTTCAATAGATACTTACCTGCCTTACCTGTATTCCTGTGCGCGTTCCGCGAACTCGAGTCCCGTTTGGTAGTCGTAATTCCTGGTTTTTACTCATTTTTGGTCAAAAACACCCGTTTTTTCCACGAAAAACCCTACATTTTGTTCCATTTAAATTCCAATAACACCGTAGGTCGCTAGCCCGCGCGGAGACGCGTCTTTTGACACCTCGCACGTGCGCCTAGCGCATATAGAACCGCGAAAAATTTAAAACATCATTTCAAAAACTATAAATATATTGGGTTCCTTACCTAAAGAATTCCACCTTAGAGATACAACATTTTGATAAAATCGTTATAACTTTGCTTCCTGGTGACGCATTTTCACGCGGTTTTCAGCTATTTAATTTTCAATAGGCTCCGTCCTACTTTTTGACAAAGGAAAATTGACAATTTCCACGAAAAACATTTTTCTTCTATAGACTTAGAACAAAAATTCTCAAAATTTTTCTTAATTAATTTTTATTTCAAAATCTATCATCAAAATTACATTTGTTTTAGTTTCAATAGATACTTACCTGCCTTACCTGTATTCCTGTGCGCGTTCCGCGAACTCGAGTCCCGTTTGGTAGTCGTAATTCCTGGTTTTTACTCATTTTTGGTCAAAAACACCCGTTTTTTCCACGAAAAACCCTACATTTTGTTCCATTTAAATTCCAATAACACCGTAGGTCGCTAGCCCGCGCGGAGACGCGTCTTTTGACACCTCGCACGTGCGCCTAGCGCATATAGAACCGCGAAAAATTTAAAACATCATTTCAAAAACTATAAATATATTGGGTTCCTTACCTAAAGAATTCCACCTTAGAGATACAACATTTTGATAAAATCGTTATAACTTTGCTTCCTGGTGACGCATTTTCACGCGGTTTTCAGCTATTTAATTTTCAATAGGCTCCGTCCTACTTTTTGACAAAGGAAAATTGACAATTTCCACGAAAAACATTTTTCTTCTATAGACTTAGAACAAAAATTCTCAAAATTTTTCTTAATTAATTTTTATTTCAAAATCTATCATCAAAATTACATTTGTTTTAGTTTCAATAGATACTTACCTGCCTTACCTGTATTCCTGTGCGCGTTCCGCGAACTCGAGTCCCGTTTGGTAGTCGTAATTCCTGGTTTTTACTCATTTTTGGTCAAAAAACACCCGTTTTTTCCACGAAAAAACCCTACATTTTGTTCCATTTAAATTCCAATAACACCGTAGGTCGCTAGCCCGCGCGGAGACGCGTCTTTTGACACCTCGCACGTGCGCCTAGCGCATATAGAACCGCGAAAAATTTAAAACATCATTTCAAAAACTATAAATATATTGGGTTCCTTACCTAAAGAATTCCACCTTAGAGATACAACATTTTGATAAAATCGTTATAACTTTGCTTCCTGGTGACGCGTTTTCACGCGGTTTTCAGCTATTTAATTTTCAATAGGCTCCGTCCTACTTTTTGACAAAGGAAAATTGACAATTTCCACGAAAAACATTTTTCTTCTATAGACTTAGAACAAAAATTCTCAAAATTTTTCTTAATTAATTTTTATTTCAAAATCTATCATCAAAATTACATTTGTTTTAGTTTCAATAGATACTTACCTGCCTTACCTGTATTCCTGTGCGCGTTCCGCGAACTCGAGTCCCGTTTGGTAGTCGTAATTCCTGGTTTTTACTCATTTTTGGTCAAAAACACCCGTTTTTTCCACGAAAAACCCTACATTTTGTTCCATTTAAATTCCAATAACACCGTAGGTCGCTAGCCCGCGCGGAGACGCGTCTTTTGACACCTCGCACGTGCGCCTAGCGCATATAGAACCGCGAAAAATTTAAAACATCATTTCAAAAACTATAAATATATTGGGTTCCTTACCTAAAGAATTCCACCTTAGAGATACAACATTTTGATAAAATCGTTATAACTTTGCTTCCTGGTGACGCATTTTCACGCGGTTTTCAGCTATTTAATTTTCAATAGGCTCCGTCCTACTTTTTGACAAAGGAAAATTGACAATTTCCACGAAAAACATTTTTCTTCTATAGACTTAGAACAAAAATTCTCAAAATTTTTCTTAATTAATTTTTATTTCAAAATCTATCATCAAAATTACATTTGTTTTAGTTTCAATAGATACTTACCTGCCTTACCTGTATTCCTGTGCGCGTTCCGCGAACTCGAGTCCCGTTTGGTAGTCGTAATTCCTGGTTTTTACTCATTTTTGGTCAAAAACACCCGTTTTTTCCACGAAAAACCCTACATTTTGTTCCATTTAAATTCCAATAACACCGTAGGTCGCTAGCCCGCGCGGAGACGCGTCTTTTGACACCTCGCACGTGCGCCTAGCGCATATAGAACCGCGAAAAATTTAAAACATCATTTCAAAAACTATAAATATATTGGGTTCCTTACCTAAAGAATTCCACCTTAGAGATACAACATTTTGATAAAATCGTTATAACTTTGCTTCCTGGTGACGCATTTTCACGCGGTTTTCAGCTATTTAATTTTCAATAGGCTCCGTCCTACTTTTTGACAAAGGAAAATTGACAATTTCCACGAAAAACATTTTTCTTCTATAGACTTAGAACAAAAATTCTCAAATTTTTCTTAATTAATTTTTATTTCAAAATCTATCATCAAAATTACATTTGTTTTAGTTTCAATAGATACTTACCTGCCTTACCTGTATTCCTGTGCGCGTTCCGCGAACTCGAGTCCCGTTTGGTAGTCGTAATTCCTGGTTTTTACTCATTTTTGGTCAAAAACACCCGTTTTTTCCACGAAAAAACCCTACATTTTGTTCCATTTAAATTCCAATAACACCGTAGGTCGCTAGCCCGCGCGGAGACGCGTCTTTTTGACACCTCGCACGTGCGCCTAGCGCATATAGAACCGCGAAAAATTTAAAACATCATTTCAAAAACTATAAATATATTGGGTTCCTTACCTAAAGAATTCCACCTTAGAGATACAACATTTTGATAAAATCGTTATAACTTTGCTTCCTGGTGACGCATTTTCACGCGGTTTTCAGCTATTTAATTTTCAATAGGCTCCGTCCTACTTTTTGACAAAGGAAAATTGACAATTTCCACGAAAAACATTTTTCTTCTATAGACTTAGAACAAAAATTCTCAAAATTTTTCTTAATTAATTTTTATTTCAAAATCTATCATCAAAATTACATTTGTTTTAGTTTCAATAGATACTTACCTGCCTTACCTGTATTCCTGTGCGCGTTCCGCGAACTCGAGTCCCGTTTGGTAGTCGTAATTCCTGGTTTTTTTTCTCATTTTTGGTCAAAAACACCCGTTTTTTCCACGAAAAACCCTACATTTTGTTCCATTTAAATTCCAATAACACCGTAGGTCGCTAGCCCGCGCGGAGACGCGTCTTTTGACACCTCGCACGTGCGCCTAGCGCATATAGAACCGCGAAAAATTTAAAACATCATTTCAAAAACTATAAATATATTGGGTTCCTTACCTAAAGAATTCCACCTTAGAGATACAACATTTTGATAAAATCGTTATAACTTTGCTTCCTGGTGACGCATTTTCACGCGGTTTTCAGCTATTTAATTTTCAATAGGCTCCGTCCTACTTTTTGACAAAGGAAAATTGACAATTTCCACGAAAAACATTTTTCTTCTATAGACTTAGAACAAAAATTCTCAAAATTTTTCTTAATTAATTTTTATTTCAAAATCTATCATCAAAATTACATTTGTTTTAGTTTCAATAGATACTTACCTGCCTTACCTGTATTCCTGTGCGCGTTCCGCGAACTCGAGTCCCGTTTGGTAGTCGTAATTCCTGGTTTTTACTCATTTTTGGTCAAAAACACCCGTTTTTCCACGAAAAACCCTACATTTTGTTCCATTTAAATTCCAATAACACCGTAGGTCGCTAGCCCGCGCGGAGACGCGTCTTTTGACACCTCGCACGTGCGCCTAGCGCATATAGAACCGCGAAAAATTTAAAACATCATTTCAAAAACTATAAATATATTGGGTTCCTTACCTAAAGAATTCCACCTTAGAGATACAACATTTTGATAAAATCGTTATAACTTTGCTTCCTGGTGACGCATTTTTCACGCGGTTTTCAGCTATTTAATTTTCAATAGGCTCCGTCCTACTTTTTGACAAAGGAAAATTGACAATTTCCACGAAAAACATTTTTCGTTCTATAGACTTAGAACAAAAATTCTCAAAATTTTTCTTAATTAATTTTTATTTCAAAATCTATCATCAAAATTACATTTGTTTTAGTTTCAATAGATACTTACCTGCCTTACCTGTATTCCTGTGCGCGTTCCGCGAACTCGAGTCCCGTTTGGTAGTCGTAATTCCTGGTTTTTTACTCATTTTTGGTCAAAAACACCCGTTTTTCCACGAAAAACCCTACATTTTGTTCCATTTAAATTCCAATAACACCGTAGGTCGCTAGCCCGCGCGGAGACGCGTCTTTTGACACCTCGCACGTGCGCCTAGCGCATATAGAACCGCGAAAAATTTAAAACATCATTTCAAAAACTATAAATATATTGGGTTCCTTACCTAAAGAATTCCACCTTAGAGATACAACAACATTTTGATAAAATCGTTATAACTTTGCTTCCTGGTGACGCATTTTCACGCGGTTTTCAGCTATTTAATTTTCAATAGGCTCCGTCCTACTTTTTGACAAAGGAAAATTGACAATTTCCACGAAAAACATTTTTCTTCTATAGACTTAGAACAAAAATTCTCAAAATTTTTCTTAATTAATTTTTATTTCAAAATCTATCATCAAAATTACATTTGTTTTAGTTTCAATAGATACTTACCTGCCTTACCTGTATTCCTGTGCGCGTTCCGCGAACTCGAGTCCCGTTTGGTAGTCGTAATTCCTGGTTTTTACTCATTTTTGGTCAAAAACACACCCGTTTTTTCCACGAAAAACCCTACATTTTGTTCCATTTAAATTCCAATAACACCGTAGGTCGCTAGCCCCGCGCGGAGACGCGTCTTTTGACACCTCGCACGTGCGCCTAGCGCATATAGAACCGCGAAAAATTTAAAACATCATTTCAAAAACTATAAATATATTGGGTTCCTTACCTAAAGAATTCCACCTTAGAGATACAACATTTTGATAAAATCGTTATAACTTTGCTTCCTGGTGACGCATTTTCACGCGGTTTTCAGCTATTTAATTTTCAATAGGCTCCGTCCTACTTTTTGACAAAGGAAAATTGACAATTTCCACGAAAAACATTTTTCTTCTATAGACTTAGAACAAAAATTCTCAAAATTTTTCTTAATTAATTTTTATTTCAAAATCTATCATCAAAATTACATTTGTTTTAGTTTCAATAGATACTTACCTGCCTTACCTGTATTCCTGTGCGCGTTCCGCGAACTCGAGTCCCGTTTGGTAGTCGTAATTCCTGGTTTTTACTCATTTTTGGTCAAAAAACACCCGTTTTTTCCACGAAAAACCCTACATTTTGTTCCATTTAAATTCCAATAACACCGTAGGTCGCTAGCCCGCGCGGAGACGCGTCTTTTGACACCTCGCACGTGCGCCTAGCGCATATAGAACCGCGAAAAATTTAAAACATCATTTCAAAAACTATAAATATATTGGGTTCCTTACCTAAAGAATTCCACCTTAGAGATACAACATTTTGATAAAATCGTTATAACTTTGCTTCCTGGTGACGCATTTTCACGCGGTTTTCAGCTATTTAATTTTCAATAGGCTCCGTCCTACTTTTTGACAAAGGAAAATTGACAATTTCCACGAAAAACATTTTTCTTCTATAGACTTAGAACAAAAATTCTCAAAATTTTTCTTAATTAATTTTTATTTCAAAATCTATCATCAAAATTACATTTGTTTTAGTTTCAATAGATACTTACCTGCCTTACCTGTATTCCTGTGCGCGTTCCGCGAACTCGAGTCCCGTTTGGTAGTCGTAATTCCTGGTTTTTACTCATTTTTGGTCAAAAACACCCGTTTTTTCCACGAAAAACCCTACATTTTGTTCCATTTAAATTCCAATAACACCGTAGGTCGCTAGCCCGCGCGGAGACGCGTCTTTTGACACCTCGCACGTGCGCCTAGCGCATATAGAACCGCGAAAAATTTAAAACATCATTTCAAAAACTATAAATATATTGGGTTCCTTACCTAAAGAATTCCACCTTAGAGATACAACATTTTGATAAAATCGTTATAACTTTGCTTCCTGGTGACGCATTTTCACGCGGTTTTCAGCTATTTAATTTTCAATAGGCTCCGTCCTACTTTTTGACAAAGGAAAATTGACAATTTCCACGAAAAACATTTTTCTTCTATAGACTTAGAACAAAAATTCTCAAAATTTTTCTTAATTAATTTTTATTTCAAAATCTATCATCAAAATTACATTTGTTTTAGTTTCAATAGATACTTACCTGCCTTACCTGTATTCCTGTGCGCGCGAACTCGAGTCCCGTTTGGTAGTCGTAATTCCTGGTTTTTACTCATTTTTGGTCAAAAACACCCGTTTTTTCCACGAAAAACCCTACATTTTGTTCCATTTAAATTCCAATAACACCGTAGGTCGCTAGCCCCGCGCGGAGACGCGTCTTTTGACACCTCGCACGTGCGCCTAGCGCATATAGAACCGCGAAAAATTTAAAACATCATTTCAAAAACTATAAATATATTGGGTTCCTTACCTAAAGAATTCCACCTTAGAGATACAACATTTTGATAAAATCGTTATAACTTTGCTTCCTGGTGACGCATTTTCACGCGGTTTTCAGCTATTTAATTTTCAATAGGCTCCGTCCTACTTTTTGACAAAGGAAAATTGACAATTTCCACGAAAAACATTTTTCTTCTATAGACTTAGAACAAAAATTCTCAAAATTTTTCTTAATTAATTTTTATTTCAAAATCTATCATCAAATTACATTTGTTTTAGTTTCAATAGATACTTACCTGCCTTACCTGTATTCCTGTGCGCGTTCCGCGAACTCGAGTCCCGTTTGGGTAGTCGTAATTCCTGGTTTTTACTCATTTTTGGTCAAAAACACCCGTTTTTTCCACGAAAAACCCTACATTTTGTTCCATTTAAATTCCAATAACACCGTAGGTCGCTAGCCCGCGCGGAGACGCGTCTTTTGACACCTCGCACGTGCGCCTAGCGCATATAGAACCGCGAAAAATTTAAAACACCATCATTCAAAAACTATAAATATATTGGGTTCCTTACCTAAAGAATTCCACCTTAGAGATACAACATTTTGATAAAATCGTTATAACTTTGCTTCCTGGTGACGCATTTTCACGCGGTTTTCAGCTATTTAATTTTCAATAGGCTCCGTCCTACTTTTTGACAAAGGAAAATTGTCAATTTTCCACGAAAAACATTTTTCTTCTATAGACTTAGAACAAAAATTCTCAAAATTTTTCTTAATTAATTTTTATTTCAAAATCTATCATCAAAATTACATTTGTTTTAGTTTCAATAGATACTTACCTGCCTTACCTGTATTCCTGTGCGCGTTCCGCGAACTCGAGTCCCGTTTGGTAGTCGTAATTCCTGGTTTTTACTCATTTTTGGTCAAAAACACCCGTTTTTCCACGAAAAACCCTACATTTTGTTCCATTTAAATTCCAATAACACCGTAGGTCGCTAGCCCGCGCGGAGACGCGTCTTTTGACACCTCGCACGTGCGCCTAGCGCATATAGAACCGCGAAAAATTTAAAACATCATTTCAAAAACTATAAATATATTGGGTTCCTTACCTAAAGAATTCCACCTTAGAGATACAACATTTTGATAAAATCGTTATAACTTTGCTTCCTGGTGACGCATTTTCACGCGGTTTTCAGCTATTTAATTTTCAATAGGCTCCGTCCTACTTTTTGACAAAGGAAAATTGACAATTTCCACGAAAAACATTTTTCTTCTATAGACTTAGAACAAAAATTCTCAAAATTTTTCTTAATTAATTTTTATTTCAAAATCTATCATCAAAATTACATTTGTTTTAGTTTCAATAGATACTTACCTGCCTTACCTGTATTCCTGTGCGCGTTCCGCGAACTCGAGTCCCGTTTGGTAGTCGTAATTCCTGGTTTTTACTCATTTTTGGTCAAAAACACCCGTTTTTTCCACGAAAAACCCTACATTTTGTTCCATTTAAATTCCAATAACACCGTAGGTCGCTAGCCCGCGCGGAGACGCGTCTTTTGACACCTCGCACGTGCGCCTAGCGCATATAGAACCGCGAAAAATTTAAAACATCATTTCAAAAACTATAAATATATTGGGTTCCTTACCTAAAGAATTCCACCTTAGAGATACAACATTTTGATAAAATCGTTATAACTTTGCTTCCTGGTGACGCATTTTCACGCGGTTTTCAGCTATTTAATTTTCAATAGGCTCCGTCCTACTTTTTGACAAAGGAAAATTGACAATTTCCACGAAAAACATTTTTCTTCTATAGACTTAGAACAAAAATTCTCAAAATTTTTCTTAATTAATTTTTATTTCAAAATCTATCATCAAAATTACATTTGTTTTAGTTTCAATAGATACTTACCTGCCTTACCTGTATTCCTGTGCGCGTTCCGCGAACTCGAGTCCCGTTTGGTAGTCGTAATTCCTGGTTTTTACTCATTTTTGGTCAAAAACACCCGTTTTTTCCACGAAAAACCCTACATTTTGTTCCATTTAAATTCCAATAACACCGTAGGTCGCTAGCCCGCGCGGAGACGCGTCTTTTGACACCTCGCACGTGCGCCTAGCGCATATAGAACCGCGAAAAATTTAAAACATCATTTCAAAAACTATAAATATATTGGGTTCCTTACCTAAAGAATTCCACCTTAGAGATACAACATTTTGATAAAATCGTTATAACTTTGCTTCCTGGTGACGCATTTTCACGCGGTTTTCAGCTATTTAATTTTCAATAGGCTCCGTCCTACTTTTTGACAAAGGAAAATTGACAATTTCCACGAAAAACATTTTTCTTCTATAGACTTAGAACAAAAATTCTCAAAATTTTTCTTAATTAATTTTTATTTCAAAATCTATCATCAAAATTACATTTGTTTTAGTTTCAATAGATACTTACCTGCCTTACCTGTATTCCTGTGCGCGTTCCGCGAACTCGAGTCCCGTTTGGTAGTCGTAATTCCTGGTTTTTACTCATTTTTGGTCAAAAACACCCGTTTTTCCACGAAAAACCCTACATTTTGTTCCATTTAAATTCCAATAACACCGTAGGTCGCTAGCCCGCGCGGAGACGCGTCTTTTGACACCTCGCACGTGCGCCTAGCGCATATAGAACCGCGAAAAATTTAAAACATCATTTCAAAAACTATAAATATATTGGGTTCCTTACCTAAAGAATTCCACCTTAGAGATACAACATTTTGATAAAATCGTTATAACTTTGCTTCCTGGTGACGCATTTTCACGCGGTTTTCAGCTATTTAATTTTCAATAGGCTCCGTCCTACTTTTTGACAAAGGAAAATTGACAATTTCCACGAAAAACATTTTTCTTCTATAGACTTAGAACAAAAATTCTCAAAATTTTTCTTAATTAATTTTTATTTCAAAATCTATCATCAAAATTACATTTGTTTTAGTTTCAATAGATACTTACCTGCCTTACCTGTATTCCTGTGCGCGTTCCGCGAACTCGAGTCCCGTTTGGTAGTCGTAATTCCTGGTTTTTACTCATTTTTGGTCAAAAACACCCGTTTTTCCACGAAAAACCCTACATTTTGTTCCATTTAAATTCCAATAACACCGTAGGTCGCTAGCCCGCGCGGAGACGCGTCTTTTGACACCTCGCACGTGCGCCTAGCGCATATAGAACCGCGAAAAATTTAAAACATCATTTCAAAAACTATAAATATATTGGGTTCCTTACCTAAAGAATTCCACCTTAGAGATACAACATTTTGATAAAATCGTTATAACTTTGCTTCCTGGTGACGCATTTTCACGCGGTTTTCAGCTATTTAATTTTCAATAGGCTCCGTCCTACTTTTTGACAAAGGAAAATTGACAATTTCCACGAAAAACATTTTTCTTCTATAGACTTAGAACAAAAATTCTCAAAATTTTTCTTAATTAATTTTTATTTCAAAATCTATCATCAAAATTACATTTGTTTTAGTTTCAATAGATACTTACCTGCCTTACCTGTATTCCTGTGCGCGTTCCGCGAACTCGAGTCCCGTTTGGTAGTCGTAATTCCTGGTTTTTACTCATTTTTGGTCAAAAACACCCGTTTTTTCCACGAAAAACCCTACATTTTGTTCCATTTAAATTCCAATAACACCGTAGGTCGCTAGCCCGCGCGGAGACGCGTCTTTTGACACCTCGCACGTGCGCCTAGCGCATATAGAACCGCGAAAAATTTAAAACATCATTTCAAAAACTATAAATATATTGGGTTCCTTACCTAAAGAATTCCACCTTAGAGATACAACATTTTGATAAAATCGTTATAACTTTGCTTCCTGGTGACGCATTTTCACGCGGTTTTCAGCTATTTAATTTTCAATAGGCTCCGTCCTACTTTTTGACAAAGGAAAATTGACAATTTCCACGAAAAACATTTTTCTTCTATAGACTTAGAACAAAAATTCTCAAAATTTTTCTTAATTAATTTTTATTTCAAAATCTATCATCAAAATTACATTTGTTTTAGTTTCAATAGATACTTACCTGCCTTACCTGTATTCCTGTGCGCGTTCCGCGAACTCGAGTCCCGTTTGGTAGTCGTAATTCCTGGTTTTTACTCATTTTTGGTCAAAAACACCCGTTTTTCCACGAAAAACCCTACATTTTGTTCCATTTAAATTCCAATAACACCGTAGGTCGCTAGCCCGCGCGGAGACGCGTCTTTTGACACCTCGCACGTGCGCCTAGCGCATATAGAACCGCGAAAAATTTAAAACATCATTTCAAAAACTATAAATATATTGGGTTCCTTACCTAAAGAATTCCACCTTAGAGATACAACATTTTGATAAAATCGTTATAACTTTGCTTCCTGGTGACGCATTTTCACGCGGTTTTCAGCTATTTAATTTTCAATAGGCTCCGTCCTACTTTTTGACAAAGGAAAATTGACAATTTCCACGAAAAACATTTTTCTTCTATAGACTTAGAACAAAAATTCTCAAAATTTTTCTTAATTAATTTTTATTTCAAAATCTATCATCAAAATTACATTTGTTTTAGTTTCAATAGATACTTACCTGCCTTACCTGTATTCCTGTGCGCGTTCCGCGAACTCGAGTCCCGTTTGGTAGTCGTAATTCCTGGTTTTTACTCATTTTTGGTCAAAAACACCCGTTTTTCCACGAAAAACCCTACATTTTGTTCCATTTAAATTCCAATAACACCGTAGGTCGCTAGCCCGCGCGGAGACGCGTCTTTTGACACCTCGCACGTGCGCCTAGCGCATATAGAACCGCGAAAAATTTAAAACATCATTTCAAAAACTATAAATATATTGGGTTCCTTACCTAAAGAATTCCACCTTAGAGATACAACATTTTGATAAAATCGTTATAACTTTGCTTCCTGGTGACGCATTTTCACGCGGTTTTCAGCTATTTAATTTTCAATAGGCTCCGTCCTACTTTTTGACAAAGGAAAATTGACAATTTCCACGAAAAACATTTTTCTTCTATAGACTTAGAACAAAAATTCTCAAAATTTTTCTTAATTAATTTTTATTTCAAAATCTATCATCAAAATTACATTTGTTTTAGTTTCAATAGATACTTACCTGCCTTACCTGTATTCCTGTGCGCGTTCCGCGAACTCGAGTCCCGTTTGGTAGTCGTAATTCCTGGTTTTTACTCATTTTTGGTCAAAAACACCCGTTTTTCCACGAAAAACCCTACATTTTGTTCCATTTAAATTCCAATAACACCGTAGGTCGCTAGCCCGCGCGGAGACGCGTCTTTTGACACCTCGCACGTGCGCCTAGCGCATATAGAACCGCGAAAAATTTAAAACATCATTTCAAAAACTATAAATATATTGGGTTCCTTACCTAAAGAATTCCACCTTAGAGATACAACATTTTGATAAAATCGTTATAACTTTGCTTCCTGGTGACGCATTTTCACGCGGTTTTCAGCTATTTAATTTTCAATAGGCTCCGTCCTACTTTTTGACAAAGGAAAATTGACAATTTCCACGAAAAACATTTTTCTTCTATAGACTTAGAACAAAAATTCTCAAAATTTTTCTTAATTAATTTTTATTTCAAAATCTATCATCAAAATTACATTTGTTTTAGTTTCAATAGATACTTACCTGCCTTACCTGTATTCCTGTGCGCGTTCCGCGAACTCGAGTCCCGTTTGGTAGTCGTAATTCCTGGTTTTTACTCATTTTTGGTCAAAAACACCCGTTTTTCCACGAAAAACCCTACATTTTGTTCCATTTAAATTCCAATAACACCGTAGGTCGCTAGCCCGCGCGGAGACGCGTCTTTTGACACCTCGCACGTGCGCCTAGCGCATATAGAACCGCGAAAAATTTAAAACATCATTTCAAAAACTATAAATATATTGGGTTCCTTACCTAAAGAATTCCACCTTAGAGATACAACATTTTGATAAAATCGTTATAACTTTGCTTCCTGGTGACGCATTTTCACGCGGTTTTCAGCTATTTAATTTTCAATAGGCTCCGTCCTACTTTTTGACAAAGGAAAATTGACAATTTCCACGAAAAACATTTTTCTTCTATAGACTTAGAACAAAAATTCTCAAAATTTTTCTTAATTAATTTTTATTTCAAAATCTATCATCAAAATTACATTTGTTTTAGTTTCAATAGATACTTACCTGCCTTACCTGTATTCCTGTGCGCGTTCCGCGAACTCGAGTCCCGTTTGGTAGTCGTAATTCCTGGTTTTTACTCATTTTTGGTCAAAAACACCCGTTTTTCCACGAAAAACCCTAAATTTTGTTCCATTTAAATTCCAATAACACCGTAGGTCGCTAGCCCGCGCGGAGACGCGTCTTTTGACACCTCGCACGTGCGCCTAGCGCATATAGAACCGCGAAAAATTTAAAACATCATTTCAAAAACTATAAATATATTGGGTTCCTTACCTAAAGAATTCCACCTTAGAGATACAACATTTTGATAAAATCGTTATAACTTTGCTTCCTGGTGACGCATTTTCACGCGGTTTTCAGCTATTTAATTTTCAATAGGCTCCGTCCTACTTTTTGACAAAGGAAAATTGACAATTTCCACGAAAAACATTTTTCTTCTATAGACTTAGAACAAAAATTCTCAAAATTTTTCTTAATTAATTTTTATTTCAAAATCTATCATCAAAATTACATTTGTTTTAGTTTCAATAGATACTTACCTGCCTTACCTGTATTCCTGTGCGCGTTCCGCGAACTCGAGTCCCGTTTGGTAGTCGTAATTCCTGGTTTTTACTCATTTTTGGTCAAAAACACCCGTTTTTTCCACGAAAAACCCTACATTTTGTTCCATTTAAATTCCAATAACACCGTAGGTCGCTAGCCCGCGCGGAGACGCGTCTTTTGACACCTCGCACGTGCGCCTAGCGCATATAGAACCGCGAAAAATTTAAAACATCATTTCAAAAACTATAAATATATTGGGTTCCTTACCTAAAGAATTCCACCTTAGAGATACAACATTTTGATAAAATCGTTATAACTTTGCTTCCTGGTGACGCATTTTCACGCGGTTTTCAGCTATTTAATTTTCAATAGGCTCCGTCCTACTTTTTGACAAAGGAAAATTGACAATTTCCACGAAAAACATTTTTCTTCTATAGACTTAGAACAAAAATTCTCAAAATTTTTCTTAATTAATTTTTATTTCAAAATCTATCATCAAAATTACATTTGTTTTAGTTTCAATAGATACTTACCTGCCTTACCTGTATTCCTGTGCGCGTTCCGCGAACTCGAGTCCCGTTTGGTAGTCGTAATTCCTGGTTTTTACTCATTTTTGGTCAAAAACACCCGTTTTTCCACGAAAAACCCTACATTTTGTTCCATTTAAATTCCAATAACACCGTAGGTCGCTAGCCCGCGCGGAGACGCGTCTTTTGACACCTCGCACGTGCGCCTAGCGCATATAGAACCGTGAAAAATTGCCCGCCCACCCACCCTTTAGTGACTAGCCAAGTAAACTTCTTTGTTTTTGGCAAAATATTATTTTGGGTTTTTAGCTCTTCCAGCTATAAATTTACCCTTTGGTTAGCTATATTAGGGTAATTGACAGTTTAAAGGCCTTTTAGCGTCTCCTGAAGGCATTTATATTATATATTATTTATTAAGTTGACTGAGTCCTAGCTATAGGGCTCATTATATTTAGTTTGACTAATCCCCCCTTTACAGGGATTCAGTTTTGACACTCGTGTCCCCTGACAACAAGTCGTTCCGCAGTCCCAAAACTTTGATTGAAACCAAAAATGTTTGGAATTAGGACACCGGTCAATAAGAGCAAAGTCTCGGAAGAGAGTTCGGGTACGGGGAGGCCAAGATTGGCACAGGCTGGCCCGTCCGTGAGGCGCAGTATTGGGGAGTGGGAGGCTGACAGACCTATATCTGGACAGCTTCTCAAAACTCCAACGCCTCCGAAGAAGACTCCACTGGCTACTCCCCCTAAACTCAAATCCAAAACTGAGCTCACCCAGCAAAATACGCGGGAAGGATCGAAACAGTTGGAGAGGACCGACGAGAGCTCACCGCGAGACACGCAACCCGTGAGGTACCTAAACAGAACCACGGAGGCAAAAGCGTGTCTCCAAAAAGCTAAAATGCAACTTTTAAGTTCACGTAATCTTAAAAAGGAAATAAAGGATGAGATTACTAAAGCGGTTGAGAGACTCTACCAACTGGTAAAAGAGGCGGAAGCAGAAAAGGGAAAAGGAAGTGTAGAGGGAGAAAAGGAAGAAAGGCAAAGGGAGCCTAAGCCGACCACACCTGAACCGTCAGAGCTGATGCAGAGCCTCGTAGAAGGTCTCAAAGACCACAAAAATGCATTACAGGAGTGCAAACAGCATACTCTGGCTCTGTCGGAACAACTCCAGCAGACCCCTCGCTTCGTTGCAGGCCAAGGCCCGACTTTCGCGGAGATGGCCGCTGTCCCGAAGCAGCACATCCAAGAGCCTCTTCACTCGGTGGTCGTTTCATCTGTAAATGATCAGGACACCGGTGAAGAGGTTATTGAGAAGCTCAGGACGGCTGTCGATGCCAGGAACGAGGGCACCAGGGTCGAACGACTGCGTAAGGCGAGGGACCAGAAGGTGGTGGTCGGCTTCAAAACCAGAGCCGAAATGACGCAGGTGACGGAACGTATTCGCAAAGCAGGTAATCTAGTGGTAGAGGAGGTCAAGAACAAGGACCCTCTTATTATCATGAGGGACGTCCTCTCCTGCCACTCAGATGT